>MIEF01006828.1:0-19571 GCA_001870725.1 Taenia solium
ACATGTCCTCTTCGGATCTTTCTGTACATATGTGTATCTGGTATAAGCCCTTTTTTTATAAATCGTATTTTTGTAAGCATTTATAGGCTTTCGTTTTGTCTTTTTTTTGCTATTCTTAGGTTTTTAAGAATGTTTAATTTTGTTTGTTTTTTATTTAATGCATGTTTTTTTACTAAATTTTATTTGAGTAGGTGCTGGGTTCTGTTTTATATATTTCTATTTGAGGTAATATTGCATTTTCCTTAGTTTGAATACATGCACTAAAATTTCTTTTTTGATGTATGCAACCCTTTTATTTCAAGGCAAGATCGGTTGGCTTTATTGCTGCTTAGTCTTTAATGTCTTGACTTAATTTAATACTTACTTTTTATCCGCCTTGTGTCCTTTTCCTTTGTGAGGCTGCCGAAGTAGATTATTTTAGCTGAAAATGGACTGAGGAGTGGGGTGGAAACATTTGTGCAGAAGCGGAAGACTTTTTGCTTATTTGGACTCCTTGGCTGATGAAATTTGTTCTTTTTTTATTTTTTTGCTAAACGTCTCTTTTTTATTAATGCTTTACTTTGCACCCCTTTATAAATGAGAGTAATGTTCTACCTAATTTGGTGTTTTGTTGCAAGTCTATTTTGGAAGGCGTTGCTTCCTTGTTTTTGTATGCTGGCGTACAGCGCAGTTGCCTCCTAGCATATCATCCCGTCATGGCTGTCTTTCCCGTGTATTTTCGGTGGTTTGTTTGTGTTTACTGTTGAAGAGATGGGCTTGTAGAGGATGTGGTTTATTAGGAAGGGGAAGTCGTTTTTACGCTGGTCGGGGTCGCACTTTTGGTGTTAGGGCTCGCAAAAGCGAAGTCTGCGCTGGGTAGGAGAGGGAGGGGGCTCGGCGACCTTGGTTCCTAAGTCACTAAAAGATCTTAACAAAAGGAAATAAAATAAAGTCACAGGAGGTGGAGGTAGCGTGGCTAGTTTTAAGGCCGTTTTTTCGTTTTGAATTTTGAGTAGTAGCAGAAAAGTTTGGCTATGGGTTTTGGGTTCATTTGCATTTTTTGGTAAAATTGTAAGCTGATTATGCGGCACCAGGAATTGAGGTGTGAAAGACAAACAAATGAACCACCTGTTTCTTCACAACCTGTACTTACAAATGCATCTTTAGTAGTCCCTATACGCGTTTGCACGCTTAAATGTCAGTTGCCACTGTTCAGCCTCTATGAGCCGGAATTGCCTTTACCGTCCGAACATTTGCCATAGCGACGAAATCTAAATTTAGTCGGTGCAAACTTTGGCAGTTAGGGATGCAACATACCTCTTCCACGGGGCAGGATTCTGTTAGATAATCAGAACAGAGTTTTGACATGAAACTGTCATTCATGCAGATTAGTTGTGTCTGAAGAGATCACTATCCTATCTTCTCCAATGATAAATGATGGAGGCTTTTTGTAAAAGTAACAAAACTTGGGAAGTCTAAACGGTGTTATTTGAAGGCACAAACAGTGTCAATATCACATGTCAGTGTGGTATGCTACTTGGATTTGCCAACAAGAAAAGAATTCAACGCGCTGCAGTTACACTTTGTACATTCCCTTTTCGTAATAATGCAAAAAAGTACATCTAAAAGGTATAAGTCAACTCCCATATTTTTGATTTGCCAGAAGTTTGTGATTGATTTGAAAGTCTAGATTGTATCTGCGAAGCGAAGTTTTTGCCAAGAGGATAGCAAAATCATCCACAAACAGGTGGTGATGTGCACCTAGGTACAAAGTTGAGTGATGAGATTAAAGCTGAGAAATGAATGCTAATTTGCACACTAGACTCGGTGAGAATAGGTGTGAGTCCCCCATTGGATAACCTTGATAGTAGCCACCTTTGGAGGTGAAAATGGAATGAAATGTATCGATAATTGAAACACCCAGAGATGAACGAATGGATGGGTAAGAGGAAGGATGGGTGGATAACTATGTGGATGCAAGAATGGGTGGATGAGTCGATAAATGGAAGGATGAGTGAGTGAGGGACAGAAAGATGCATGGATCAATTAATCAACCACCCAACCACTCAATTATTCCCTACGTAGATAATTAGTAATCGCATTTTCTCAAAACTAACGGCTTCTGAATTTCCTTTACTTCGCCATCAGAGTCAGCTACGTCAGTGTTATTGCCCATGGACGGAGGAAAGTCGTCATACCCCCAATAGCATCCCTCTTCCTTTCCACGGATTTATCCAGATCCTACTAAGAATATACTTATTTGTGCGCGATAACATTTATATGTGATCCAACCTCATTGGCACGTTCTCCTCCTGCACGATAAGGGAGGGGCAATGTTTTGACTTCCAGACAATAGACTCCGTGGGGACTGCTATTAATAGAGCCCCTTTGTGGTGGCAACAGAATCAAGATAATCTTGACTACAGTCATCAATAACGCAATATGGCAAATTCTTCTCTTTTCTCCCAGGAAAGTGGGAGCCTGTTTTTCTCAATGTGGAAATTAAAACAGTTGGTTCTGTCTCCACAACAGTTGCTTCTGCTATGTGGCTAGTTCTCTATAAGAGTCATAAAGCAGAGAGTGGAGGTGAAATTTGACACTCCGGAGGAGAAAACTAGGAAAAAGTCATCATCAGACTTGGCCATGGCAAATCAACTACATCCCCCTTCTTGCCCACCTGCTTGACATCCGCATCGACCGCAAAAGGTCACCGAAGTTTTGTTAAAAGATACTTTTCCTCTTCATTGCACAATTTTTTTCTGCCCCAACTGCAAACTTTATTTCGAGGCTCCAAAACTTCTGGTCGAAATAAGGAAGCCCACTGAATTACTGACTGACGAGCCAACCCATTCCACTTTGTTACCCAATCATTGACCCCCGCAGGAAACTCGGCAAGCGCGTATCAACCCATGCAGCTTTTATTCAGGTTTAGCAATTTGAAGGATTAAAAGAAATGGCGAAAAATATTTACAAAGTCCAATGCACATCGTTTTCAATTGTAGCTTTTCTATTTCCTTTTTCCACATTTTTACTTTGTACAAACGGATGCAATTTAAACTATTCATTTTTCACATCTGTTGAACACATGTGATGTTCACTGCTGTAATTACCCACAGGGCGGGTTTGAGAGTAAAGAATGCCATTAAGTACCTCACCCTTGGATGACGCCAACGCAACACCGACCACACTGCCCAGGCACTTGATAGCATTCCACTAACGTCTATGTGGACCCACCCCTCTTGACAATGTCTGCGATAAAGTTACTCCCAACTATTGACAATTGCTTTCTTCCCTGATAGTCAAAGTCCAACCGAGGTTTTACTCCGTAAATAATACAGCCTAACAGAGTCCTGTTTCCCAACGCCAGCAATCTCATGTGTTCATAGGCCAAACAACATGCGAGAAAGTTCAAAAACAATCTACAAACGCTTGGACTGTCATTCAACTAGGCCACAAAACATATTCCAAAAGTACAACCGCCACACCACATGCATCACATCACGTTCGGCGTAATCGTTGCTGTCGTAACTACCTCCAAGATCTTTACTACACTCGTGACTGCTGCTGTGTGTGCGAGTTGCCGGGCTAAGTCACACTGAAATTGAGCACGATTTTTAACACGATCGTGCAGCAATAAGGTTGCACACTGATTGGATAATCTTACAGCCAATAGTATCGTTAACTCATTCAATAAGTGAGTAGTTGTGACATTTTAGCCTCAAGCAACCAGGCGGCGTGTATTTTACAAACCATTTTGCCGATTGTTTTCAACTAATGCGTAAATAGATTTATGCGAATAGTGATGAGAATCTTTTGGTGCATTAGTTGCATCCACGCTGTCTACGTAATACAACACGATAATAAGCCAATCATGGGGAGATAGGGCCTAGCATGTCCTCTAAGAGGAATGAGGTAAACATTTTTTCCTGACAGGCGATCACGTTTATTTCTTCCTGCTTCTGTGTGATCTAGGTTATAAAAAATGCGGATGGAGCTCGAAATTATACTGGGAATATGTGTTTTTCCGATGTTCTTTATATGTTTTATTTTGGTGGGACTGAAGTTTTAGCGACGGGAGTGGACTGCTTCATTGTCACATGTATGTTGTGGATCACGTGGGAGAAACAGGTGATGCCGTAATTTCGAATGTGAATCCCTTTTTCCTCCTCCCCATTCCGTCCACTTTCCCTCCCGGTCGGGGCGATTCACTGGGTTTGGTATGGCAAATGCACCCGAGCAGGCGAGAAACTTAATGACTTTGGGACATTAGGCCGCGCCTCACTTGACAGTACCTTTAGTGACGTCAAATGACGCGCTTGCAAGCTCGCAATTTAACATTTTAGGCGGGTGTTGGTCGCTTACTTGCCCCAAATGAGAGAGACTTGACTGTTGCACAATTTAGTCAAGCAATTACCTTTAATTGAATGCAGAGTGTAACAGTGGAGAACTTTGGCCATTTCCCTTTGAAGCGTTCGCTCCAATTCCTTCTTGGCATTGAAAGACTTGATAGTTTAGCTATAAACGTCTCAACTTCCCAGATTTTGAGTTCACTTTGGCCCAAAAAGGAGGAATTAATTTGTGCCGATTTTTCGGGGTTCAGAGGGGAACCTTGTTACCTGTTTATCGACTTTATGTGCCATCAATCCACAAAGAATTTTCCTAGACTAGGAAAACTTTTGTCTCCGGATTTTCAATTATTAAGTCTGCAATTCCCTCATTGTTTGAAAATTTTCTTTCTGACATTACATTTCGTCCCGTGTATTTAAAGGTCGGTCTTTCTCGATAAAGGGGAATATCTGGCCATAAATTTTGCCCTCCTCTCTGTTAAATGGTCGTGGATTATTACGGAAGGGGGATAAAGCGAGAGGGAGGGGAGCAGAGATAATAGGTCATTTGCCCGTCTTTGGGGGATAAGGGCAAGAGACGATGGGGACTATACCGAGTGAATAAAAGCGGTCTGAAATGTTTGAGTTTTAGGATGAAAAGGCGATGGTTCATTTATGTTGTCGTTGATTGGGAGGTCAAAGAAGTGCTTTGAGGACGTGGTCATGGTTACCCAGGTCACGCCGGCATAATTGCCATCTGCAGGGGCAACTGACAAACTGTCGGTTAGTTGGGTGAGTTTTGGTTACGCGGCTACGCACCCACCCATCCATCTTCTCTGCATCTATCCATGTTTACATCGACCTCTCCACCCAACTATTTATTCCGCTACTTCGTGCCTATCCGTCTATGGGTAATTTATTCACCGGGCTCATCCCCATCCGCCTATGTCAACGCGTAAATTATGTTGTTATGTCAACACGCTGATCTTTCAATGCGATAATGAAGTTAAGTAGGGCGGTGGGACTTCTCTCTATGCATGCAATTTACTGATACCTACAAAATCCAATTAAGGCAATACTACTGCTTTCGCCTCTCCAACCTTTGGCGTTTGAATTCAAATTTTGGCAGGTATGTTATCAGTCATGCATCTTGAATGCACATACGCTCTCTCTCTCTCTCTCTCTCACACACACACACATGGAGAGAGAGAGAGGGAGTAAATGCGCACATCTGTAAGCGGCGGAATTATTGAAAGTCTCACGCGCCGCCGCTGCTGCCGCTGTTGCTAAGGTGCAAATGCGTACCTGCCACGCGGTGTCACGACTGTCCCATCTCGGTGACACTTAGCTGGGTTAATCTCACCTTTTGCACTTTTAAAAAGCAGAGAGTAAATGCTCACCTTGGAGTTGGGTATGATTGTTCTATCGCTTCACCCTACCTCCCACTTTCACAGGGACAGGGTTATCTGTAAACTTGTCATGGAACGTGGAATTCACCCACTTTATTGCCTCTATTGAGGCGTCACACAACTACCAGGCAGTTGACGAGGTAAAAGAGCAAATATACAAAAAAAATATTTTAAAATTAAACAACACTTAGGGGGTTAAATTGTATCAAAATCGGGAGCGAAGGGGTCGCGGCAACGGAGAAGGGACGTGCTACCACGCGCGTTTGCATGAGCGTGCACACCTTCAGTCCATTCACAGAGCGGATCAATAATTATGTGCCCACGTGCTACCTTACCGAGGCATTCTATTGGAGGAGACGGACAAGCACGTGCGTGTGTGTGCACACACTGACGCACAGGCACAGTATATGCACAAATGCAGGAAGGAGAGAAGGAGGGCTCAACATTTCTAATCCCTCGAGAAAATAAATCACGTTTTCTCTTTTTAATCATTTTTTTTTCTAATTCTTCACATCTGTTAGGTACAATTTGGAAAGGACAGTGAAACATCAAAGCACATCGTCTAAATGCAAGGTCTTTCGGATATGTGGGGGTGTGTTTGTGTGTGTGGTAATTTTAATGCAAGAGTCGATTTGTGCGTCTTGACGATTCAGTGGAATGACGCGAGAGGAAGAGGGACTTTACCGAGGCGTCGACTATACACCTTAACGGCATGCTGGCTGCATCAAGGGAAGGGTGCGGATGAGGCATTGAGGTAGAGGATGTCGGGCGAATTGTCGGGTGTGACGCTGGCCGAATCGCCGGTGCTGCTGGCGGTGCGTGATAGCGGTGCACGGTAGATGGGTAGGGATGTGGGCTGGTGAGGGCTACCACCGTGGCGAATGTACTCGGCAGCTGTGTCAAAATTCCAATCCATCTGCTCGAGAATGCGCTCACAAGTGGATTTGGAGGCGCAACCCAGTCGGCAAAGCAGCTCCACTTTTAGACGTTTTTGGGCCTTCTGGAAATTCCAACTTGAACCGATTAGAACAGCTCGACACTCATCGGGCCTCGCAATGGGCACTTGATTCTGCAGCTTCTCGACTAAGGTTCGTTGAATTAGTCGTAGCACCTCTTTATTGCACTCAGACCTGTCCCTTCGAAGCTGAGCCGATTGAAATTCCTCGCTTTGCATAATAGTTCCGGGTGAAGAATAAGCTGAAGCATCTGGAAGGTTTTCGTATTGAGGATGTTCTTCATGTGATATTTTATTTGATAAACTAGTCGGTCTGCCATCGGAGCTGACTCTTGCATCTTGCCAATGTCTTGATCGACTTTTGGGAGGATTAATAACCCAATAATGGGTGTTGCTAATCTTGACACCATTCTGTAACACCGGATAAATTCTAACGTCCTCATAACCGTCGTTCTCCTCATCATCAAAGTAGTTCAAGAAACTACCATCCTCGGAGTAGACAGACGCAGCCAAGGAGACAATATCTACGGGAGATGGAGCTCTCGCCTGACGAGATGATTCTGAGGTCTCCCGAGACTTCTCCATGGCAGATGTGAGCCATGCTGGACGAGCTCTGGGTGGTGGTGGAGGAACAGTCAGTTCGGCCTCCAACTCTGCGAGCATTGGATGTTCGTAGGTGCTAGGCAAATCATCGCCTTTTTCCTCTTCTTCACTCTCCCCATCAAATGAAAGTGAGGATGCGATTGTGTCCGTTTCGGAAACCACAGAAGGTCTAGAGTGCTGCGGTGGATAACGATTGTGCTTGCAAAAGGCGGCAGAAAGGGGATTTCTTGACGACTTTTCACTCTTCTCTGACTTAGTGAGACGGCAGGAGTGAAAGAACCGCGATTTGGCTCGATTAAAGCCCTTAAAGTAGTCACATTTTGCTGGCGGTGACTCAGGCCGTACGACAGCCACTTTAGGCTTCTCCATTTGCCCTCGTTTAGGCATTGACTTAGTGCGTCGTAATCTCTCAAACACACAGGTCTGAGGGCCGAAGAAGCTCCTCTCCTTCAAAGAATTGCTGGCCTCCTCACAGGCGGTGGGAAAGTCGCTCTGAGCGATCAGCTTTGAGCTCATGTTAGCCTAGAAATGAGGCATTCTATGGTGTCAACGAACGTCCACACGCACTTTATACTGAGCGAATCACGGAGTGCTTGCATGCCATTGGTCCAGTGTTGACCAATCATTTGCGGCGAGGTGGAATCAGTGCTACTCGCGTGGTTTTTGAATATTTTTTGCATTTTTTTTCCCCAGAAACGACTTCATGGGAAGAAAGTAACTGTGATTATGGTGTTCCAGCATTGTGGGATCCTGAAGTAACTGTTTTTTAATTACGGGTAATTATATGGAAATGCAGCATTCAGGTGATCGTTTGGGGGTTCCTATTCATGTTCTGGAGGAACTGAAGCGGCGCCTTCCCAAGTCACTATTTGTACGTTTTTATAGGGTATTAGAAGCCTTAACCAAAGGAGCTAACTATAAATTCCTAGAGGAATTTAGAATTATAAAGGCAGGAGGGTTGCGGTAACTTGATGGCCAGGAACAGCTTCATGAACTTGCTTAGTACTTGTGACGCTGCAATAAAGACATCGTGATGCTTTGAAACCGCTTTTAGAAAGGTGAACTGAAAAGGGCATCGTTTCAGCCTTTGTAGTGTGGAGTCGTTATTTTGACATTTCTGGCCGCCTTGGAGTCATACTAACACACCTTTGGGTGCGATAAGGTGATCCAATTGAGATAAACTGCCTCGTGTAATGCTTGAGGCCTATGAGCAAGAAAGTCTGACAGGTTTTGGCTGCTTTTATTGCCTCCATCAAAAGAGTGGATCGCTCAGTTGGTTGGCATTACTTGCACATCCTGGAGGGCGTGTTTCTGCATACCCCTTGCGACGAATTGTTTGACACCTTCACCAATTAAATGTTCACCTAAATCAAAGCCGCCTTTTGAAACAAAATCTGGGAGTCCACAAGTCTTGTTCTTTTTTCTCTGTTACTACAAAAATGTCTTAAATTTTGATATTTTTGCTGTGAAGTGGCATTCCAACGCGTGTAAGCTAACACCGACCGATCCGTTGGCCTTTGTGGTGGGCGTTTTCCCACATTGTTTCAAATCTTGGGTAGTGTTTGCTTTGATATTGTTTTAAGCATCCCAATGGCTACCAACTTGCATTGATGGCCAAGTCACAGAGGAAGAGCACCATCCACAGGAACCTTAATGCAAAATCTACTTCATTCCCTGAACGAGTCTCCGATTTTAGTTGCCATGCTGGAAGGGAATTAATCGGGTCCGTGGAACATTTTCACTTTTCCTGGGGTTTTGTCTTGTATGCCTTTCTTTCTCATCAGAGCCAAAAGTTCACCTTTTGGCTCAGCATAGGCCGCTAATATCAAGGTAAGGCTAGGCTGATCTCGTTTAAAACGATCTGGAGATTGGCTCCACTTTTAACATCTTTATGCAGAAATCTCACGCTATTTTTGTCACCGTTCTGACTATCATAAATTCAGCGGTTTGTTTACTTTATGAAAGGTAAGAGTACAAGCTATTTTCTGCTTCTTTAAAACAAGGGAAAATTCCCAAAATAACTGTTCAACGCGGCGTTTTGGTTTCGCGAACGCTTAGGACTCCACGCAATGCACATTCGCTCATGGCCATGTCAGTAGCTCCCCAGACCTTCGGTACGTCGGCAATGCATTTTCCACCCTGTTATTGTGCCTTTTTTGCCTATTTCAGGCTTTGTTGTCAAAATAAGGGAGGAGAGGAGGATAGACGCAATTTTTCCTGTCGGCTACACCTTCTGGAGGAGCGATCTCGTTGATCCAGTTATTGTTATGTAGGCTGGTGGATAGGGTGGGGTGAAGTGGGATTTTGATTTGTGCCCTCGATGAATTGAATTGACAGGTGGTAATTAGACAATAACCTTGTATTCCATTTTGAAAGAGGGTCTCAATGTGCGTGTTTGGTATGCGAAAGAGAGAGAGAGAGAGAGAGAGAGAGAGAGAAAGAGAGTATACGCAAACTGCACTGGTGTACTTTGACATCACCACGTAGAGGCGGGTAAATCAAAAAGAACGACAGATTAGCGTGCGTTTATGCCTTTGACGTTTCATGTGGCAGTCCCCCCAAATTGTATGGCATGGGACGTGAAACGAAGGCGCAGGGGGCGGGGGGGAAAGGGAAAGCGTTTGACAGGCTGTGGAGTGAGTGGGAAAGCGATTTACGTGGATTGATGCATGTGAAAGTTGTACTGTCGTGGCCTAAAGCCACTTTCAGTTAAACCACGACAGCATTTGACCTTCAGTTCTTAAGGGTGACTTGGCTGATCTCGTGATGCCGACAAATTGAATCATAGGAAGCACATGCCTTCCACTTTGCCTCCCACAGTGGGTGTTGCATTACCTCCTCCCTTCACCCATGCTTCCAGCTCATCTATACACATTTGGCGATTTTTCTGCCCCGGGATATGTAGGCTTCAGACAACCTGGCTTTTGGAGATGCAATCTGGCCGTCATGGAGGAGGTGAGGGACTGGAGCGGAACCGGGGGGAAGGGGGGGCGGTTGTAGGTGCGCAAAGGGGATCGACGTGATATATGATCGCCACACTTCCCTGTCTGCGTGGGTGTCAGCTCTCGCGGTCCCACAAGTGGGACTCGTTTCAAAGTGGCGACACCGACGGAAGCGCACACACTCATGTGGAGGAGTAAACGAACGCGTCTCATCGAATGGCTGCCGATGTCACAAAAGTACAACTTCACGCCCTTTTCTTCCGGTGAAGCAAGAATAGTACACTCACATACATCCCCCCATCTGTCAACGTGACAATCTTGGCAGTGTACTTAGAGACCTCGATTTCCTTCCCATTATGTTTAATCAGCCCAACTTTTGTTTGGCATTTCGCCTCTTTTGGAAATCGCTTTCCCACCTTTATGATGCGATTGGTTCATAACAGCTGTGACGGCGCTTGTCGCGTCGTCAGACCCCATAAAATTGGCGCCCATATCTCATATGACCTTTGTGTTATGGTCCTACCGTGCGGACGGACATATTTATCTCACGAGCTATTTTGTTGCGTTTTTTTTTACCGTTTTTTGAGGGGAGCGGAGCAAATAGAGGCTGTAGCAGCATCAACCTCCGCCTCAATATCACATTCTTGCACTTTTGCGACAAAGGCTGTCAGCCGGTGGCCGTGTTGATGGACGTCTCGCAAGACAAGGGCGTAAGAGGTTGCATGCGACCGTGTGTATATGTGTGTGTGTGTATGTACGCCTGTGTGGGTTGGTTTGTGTATTCTTGCGAGGGCGTTGTGTCGCGTTTCTAGTGGAGCCTGGAGTCCTCATTGCGCTACCACGTGGAGTGACACCCACCCCACGTCGTCATCTCCTCCCACGTACAATCATACCACGGGTGCGTGCACACACATTTACACGTTTAAGCACTACTCTCCAATGTCTACTTTCTCTCCACAAACTGGAACGTCCAAAGCGTGCGTTTCAATAGTCCAAAAGCGGGCTAGCGTGTGCGGTGAACTGGATCAATCCAGAGGGTTTAATGTCAAGACAAAAGTAGCCTATTTACGGTTGAATATGCTTTTGACACTATGCAAAGCAGCCTTCACACGGGAATGGATCTATTCCTAGTCAAAGGTATCGGGCAAATAAGCGTAAATTATGTCGAAAATAACGAGCACATACACAGTGCACAAAGGTGAGAATGCGAAATTAAAGTTAAACTTGAAGAGTCGTTAGAAGACATCATTTATTTATCATGCATTTTACAACGGCTAGGCGGCAGAAAAACTGTTCTTGGAATTTGTGAACAACTCCACGCAAGTTCAACAGCGGAAGAAGGGATCCAACAAATTTTCTCATCGGATGTGAAAAAAGTCTGTCCATCTGGCAGTGGCTTTGTTTACACACGGTTTGATGGAGGGGGTAGCTCACAGGTTTGTTTAAGTAAATTGTTTTAATTAGTAAGTGGGCGGCCTACTTAACTAAATTCGCAAATCAGAGAAGCATAGTTGTTGACGAAGGCGGATCAACACATTGATCTTCTGACTAAACTCGAACCGCTTATCAAAGTTTCGTTTACCTGTGCTATTCTGAGGCATTTTCCTACATCAAGGATTATGCAGATGGCCTGAGACTAGTGGAATTCTTTTGCGTTGTGAAAAATTGCTTTATAGGTCGCTGCGGGTCTGTGCCAATAGAGCACTACTAGAATAAGAAGAAAACAACCAACCTACGTGGAATTTCGCAAATCTACTGTACCATTTGTCTTAACTCACATGATAAACTGTCCTTTTTGCCTAAAATCACCCATTAGCTTTATGCAAAGTGTTTGTACAAATTACATTGAAGCAATTTAATGAACACAGGTTAGGTGAAAAACTTATAACTTATAGGAGGTTCCGAGTATATATTCCGAACCGTTTTCCACATGCAATTATTTATGTACGCTAAGATGCAAAAAAGCTTATAAATTTAAAACGTATATTTGGTAAAAACCTTTTCAAAGTTATGCTTTATTGATATTTAGTGCCTGCTATTATATACTAGGTTATTATTCCAATGAGTCAACTTCAATGTATTTCAAGGCCGAAAAACTTAAAATCTTTAGTTAGCACTCGTTGATCAGCCAACGATTTTATCATAGCTGAGCAACTGATATGGACATTAATGCTGTTCTTTTGCACATTTTTGCCTTAATTTTAGGATCTTTGCTCATTTAGCATGCATTTTAGGTTTTCATGCACATCCATCTAATTTCAGTAAATTAATTCTCTTTAATATTTGTATCAGCTTTGGTACAACGGACTACAGACGCATTTGAACCAATTTATTTGTGAATGATTGTTTGCGTGACCTAAACTTTCATTTATTTCTTATTAGTTAATCGAAACTTTGCCAATCTACTTCTTTTCATTTTTCCATTTTTAGAAGCTGTCAAATAATTTGCGCGCAACACTAAACGCTCTACTTTGGCTTCTTTTTTTGCTAAACACGTATTTCTACTCGAAATACGTAACATATACTGCGTGTGATCTCACCAGTCCCATCGATTATAAACCAGAACCATACACACGGATTAATAATCTCACCTCTCTAAACAAAGTTTTTTTTGTTGAAGACTTTATTAGAGCGCAAAATAATGAGTGGAAGAGGGACTCTAGCCATCGACATTGCCCTTCTGGTATTCTATCACCCTATTTAGCAGCAATGAATCAGCTTGCTCTCTCAAACCGCACCACTGCCGTCTATGTAGGTGTTCAAATTATTAATTCATTCTCTCGTCTCTAGGCTGGTCCCACGCCTGTAATATTTTTTGATGTCCGTGTTCTTTGGCCTAAATTTTATCGATCCTTACCAACCAATTGTCCCTACCACTGTATTTACACCAATCGCACTGAGGAGGCCATGAACGCATCCATTGCCGTGTTTACCCGTGCACCGACAACCCAGTATGCCGCAATGTTCAGCAGGGCACTCTGGGCTTTTGATAGCAATGAATCGCCTCTTCGCATGCCACCCGTTCACCAGGATTATCGACAGAAGGTAGGTTAATTTACCAGTACAGGTAGAAACATGTGGACCGGTAAAACCGGCTCCACGATAAGGGAATCTGCAGTCAATAGAGCAAAATTTTTGTTCAAATTGTTTTTAGTTTTCCATATTTTTGACAAGTAACCCCAATTCCACCGTTCCAAAGCCCTATGGATTGTACTGGGCCTTCATTCAACCCGATTGCGTCATGTCTCGGGGAGAGCGGGAGCACCTTTTTCAGCATGTGGACTCGAGACACCTCCTGCCCTCTTCGATGCCCACGAAAACTCGATTGGTCGCCTGGCTAGTCTCCAACATGTACGCAGTGAATCAGAGAAAACTCTTTGTCGCTCAACTCAGACGTCATGTTCCTGTGAGTTCCAAGGTTAAAAAATGCTGGGAAGGAGTAGACGAGGGCATCATTTCTATATCCTTATAAGGTATGGAAATGCTTCCCAAGAAATTGTTGGTAAAATGTCCTTTGAGAGGTTTGTTTCCTCTGGGACACGAGAACCAAGCCTGATCCTGGTGATCGCAGAAAAGAAGAATATGAAGGCTAAGTACTGAGCCCTATAGCATTATCGTCTTTGGAGTATCCTATTTGTGCACACTGAAAATATGCCGCATGTATGTCGTCGAGTTTTGGTTGTGGTCGTGCCTCGTCATTCAGTTGGCGTTAGTGACGTCGAAGCTAACTACAAAACGGGGTCGCCTAGATAAGCTTCACTTAGGACGAAGAGATTCTCGAAAGCGCAACTCGTCAACTTCGAATAGACACATTTTTCTCAAATTCGGTTGCGCCGAGACGAAGACATGGAGACGGATAGTAGGGAGGGGGCCAAAGATCGGATGCCGTCAACATGGACACATTATGGAGCTACTTTCCTCTATGCAGCCATCCTCGTGTTTTCACTTTGTAGCTTCATTACATTGCTTCTGTCGGGTGTGTTAGATGCAGTTTGCCTTGTCAAATTTTTGCCGCCACAATAGATAGTTCATTACATGGTTCGATTCAACATTCGCGAGGGCTGCAGCTCATTCTCTCTGGCAATTCTTCACTATTAAACGGCGTGCCATTGCAAGAAAATGAAGGGACAATTTGGAAGGCCCTTCTACTGGTCTATCGCTGCAAATATTCTCGGTGGGGTCCTGGATTGAGAAGAACCTACTTCGATTCTTATAAGGACAACGCTATGCGTGACAGGAGAGCGCTGCCTACACAAAAACATGAAGCAATGCAAAAGGCTTTCATTGGACTTTTTTTTCTTAAAGGAATTGAATTGCGGTTAATTTAGTCTGCAGTGGTTTGGAAGTCTGCTTTTTTGAGCATCTTGTAGGTAGACATCTACGGATATCGCCGCCTGAATTGTCCCCCCTCAACCTGTTTGGAGGACCTTGGACGGGAGTACAAGTTCTACCTGGCGATCGAGAATTCCAACTGTCGAGCGTACATGACAGAGAAGCTGTTTCGCAATGCGCTGAGGTGAATGGATGCTCAATCGTCTTTCCACTCAGCACTCCATCCATCCATCAGTAAATAAGCTTTTTCAGTTGGGATACATCCTTGCAGCTAGGTGACTTTTTTGGCATATTGTCAGGATGATTGAACAGGTAATCTTCGAAATTCATTATCTGTCATCCCTTGTTGGTGGCTGTGGAACTCACGCACTGTGTGGATTAGTTAGATGGACGGGTTCTCCAAGCTTTTCCTTGAGCTTCTCCAAAGACTCTACCGTGGAATTGGCAAGAAGTTGTCCAGAAACACATTAATTCACTGAGACTCTTCAAATGAATGCATTTCCTTTCTCGCCTTTAGCCATGACATGGTCCCAATAGTGATGGGAGGACGTCGAGATGACTACTTCAATCTTGCGCCACCCAATTCATACATCCACGTAGACGATTTCCACTCACCTGCTCATTTGGCTGAATATCTGCGCTACTTGGATGGAAATAACACGGCTTACGCTGCATTCTTCGCCTGGAAGGCACTAGGATCCATTAGGGTGAGTGGAACAGCTCACCTGATACATCGAATAACCAGACAAGAGTAGTTAACCTTATTGACTTTCATGGTTCGTCCAGAAGGCCTCCATGACCTTCTGTCGCCTTTGTGCTCTCTACCACCACGGATACCTTCAACAACAAGGCGGTGATGGGGGCGGTGTCCATCTGGGTCACTTTGAGGAGCACCTTAATCCTTGGAATCTCTGTATTGGCCCTAGAAAATGGCCTTCCATCGCCAATTCCGCCATCACCCTCAGCCATTCCCTTTCTTTGCTACTCTGTCTCCTCTTTATAAACCTGTGTCGCAAATCGTGACCATGGATTTTGTCGAGTCTTCCATCCAGAGAAGTCAGTACACAAAGTTCTCTGTACTGATGTCTCGATTGGCCAAAGGGTGAGTGGGCGGCAAGGGGTGTATGACTTGTGCCTACTTGATGGCTAACTGACTGTTAGTGACCGTTAAAGACACCGGACGGTTTCATGTCCCGTATAGGAATTATTTGACCTTGACACCCAAACGTGAAACCAGCCATTCAGGAGGGAGTAAGGGAAGGAGAATCCCAACAGTCTACGGCATTAGAGAATGTCGCAAAAGCGCACCCTCGGGAAAAATCGACATGCAGAATAACTTCCAGGGTTGTGGTGACCTTCAGACCTCCTGTTTCCTTTCCCTTTACTGCGGATCGGGATATAGCAGCTGAATGGAGTCGACTCGGTGAATGAAAAATGACGCCTTGTTAAATAACGTGATAGATAAAAAAGTAACAGATAACTACTTGATGGAATATGAAAACAGTTCCATCCTTTACCACTTCAACCTTTGCTAGCCGCAACTCAATTGCTTTCATGGAAAGGCGACACATTAATGTCTTTTACGCTCTCCTGGCGGGTATGTTTGCTCTCTGCAAGCAATACACGCTTTGGCATGAACAAGCTTCCATGATGGCGTCATGGTGGTGGGTAAATCAGCCTCCATGATTGTCTTTCCTGCAACCTTCTGGTTGTGAAATGTCGCTTATTCCCCAGAGCCAGGCAATCCCTTCTTATGGACCTTTAAAACACACCTACCAGCAAAAAATTCTTTTGGAAAACATTGGATTACCAATTGAGTCGGTAGGACTGATGAACTCACCCGCTTCTTCCTTTTGCATTTTTTAATTTCAAGTTCAAAATGTGCAAAATTGACCTCAAGAACTCATGGTACTTTGCAAGTGAGATGCCTCTGAAACACCGCATATATGCTGGGGACTAGCTACGCAACCAATTGTGTTTTCATAGTCATCGTGAGTTTTACCCGCATCTTCCGTAGCATGATACATTCTGGTCGACTGGCGGTTCAGCACAATATGCAGGTCTTTGGGGCTGCAAGACCAAAATGTAAGCCTTTTGATCGTGGAATCTCTCTCTCTCTCCACGGCAAAAAAATACCTAAATCTGTTCATTAAGAAAGTTAATTTTAGCCTCGCTTACACCAATGAGCGTCTTATCTTAGTCCTTCTTTTCTTTGCATCTTGGTCGTTCATTCTAAACTCGGGTTATACTTCTCTTAGCCGGTCGTGGATGTAGCAATCTCTATTGAGACAAAGGGACATTTCATTTTAAGAAGCATTCCGGATTTGGATCATTTGAGTTAAGTCGGAGGTGGTATCGTGATGAAAATATGCGTAGTAATGCGTGAAAAGTGAAATATGGTGTGAAGGCCGATCATGTTCACACATCACTCATGGAAGTGAGATGATAGGCAAGAGTGAAGGACGCGCATGAACCTGTGTCAGTGTGTTGCTGTGTGGTATTTGAGTAGTATAAACGGTTCAAAAGTGGGCAGAAGTACGTGGGTCAGTGATGCCGGTTCTGGTGATTTCTAGCACGCAGCCCTGGCTATCATCTTCGGAATCACTCAGTCAATACGGCGCATACAACACATTCATTCAGACGCGTGCATCAGGTAGACTCTCATGGGTTGGTTCACTCATGCAGAAACAAAAGCTTCCAATGTACAATTTTCCCAGATGGTATGTGAAATCTGAGGAGTCTCGGTTTAAAAATATAAAAATCTGGTGGATGGGAAGGAAAAAACTTGGCTATAAGGTGCGGTTATTCCTTCTCAGGAGACAAAGTTGCAAAGACGTGTCAAACAAGCAGAAGAAATAGACAGATCTGGCCAATTGCCAAACAGGTCTACAAAAGCAGTAAGTATTTCAAAGGATATGCCTTGATTAATGATAGTTGCAGGCAAAATGAAAGGAGAACGTTTGATTACCAGACTGCTGTTGATTGAATACTGGCGACACAGAGCAGTGGATCTAAGCGTTCACATTTGTGACCTTTTGGTAGGCCGAACATGAGCAACGAACTAGAGCACCAGCATCAGTCCCCAGAGGGTAACCAAGGCTTGAGGAATGTCATTCAGGAAAATTGGTTTTCAGGCATTAAAAGCAAGAAAAAGTGTGTGCTTGTTTGGGTATCGCAGAGTGGCCTTCGACACAAATTGAGGTTGTAGGTCAATACAGGCCACGGAGGAGGAGGGACAGTAAAAACCTCGAAGAAGGGCAAGAGAGATATTGGCACCTAGCCAAAGGAAAGGGAATTAATGCTCTGTAAAAATAACAAATCGACATACACAGGGGTTCCTGAGGGATCAGTAAAAAAAAACTGACATTTCACGACTTCGAATTAAGAAACTCATCTCCCAAGAAGTTTCATCGTTTCGATTGCCCCCAGCATGAATTCAAAGCCTCGGGTGTAAGGGCGTCAGACTTCCAAATGTAAAAGGGAAAAATTCAGCTAAATAAAATAAGTAAGAAAAATGAACAAAAAGATTTGGGTTATTTGCAGAGCGCAAAAAAGGCGGCACCAACACTTTCAGCCGATCTTCACGTAGACATGCTGCACAGTTTTGACTTTGTAGATGGGGCATCTGAAGGGACACCACTTCATTTGCAAGGTGTTCCCAACTTAGGAAAAGGACATAAAATCAACCAAGAGTCAATCCAAGCCATCTTTCCCTGCACCTGGCAACAATCCAGTGTGCTGTTACAGTCAGTGCATTAAATGGACAATAGTACTGGCCACTTTTCTTCAAAGGTTGCATCCAGATTCCTCACTGCAATAAGCAATGGCTGACAGGTGGTCAAATCAAATCCGATCCAGCCACCTGCCGATGTCAGTGGGGTCGGGAGTAAACGAAACTACCATCCATTCGTCAATGAAGTCGCTTTCAGCCTCACTGCAGTATCACATGCCAGATAGTGAATCACACCTCACCTGACCCGCTCCCTCAGTCATTCTTCCCCCCTTCTCTTAAAATCAAACTTTCCTTCACGCTCTCCTACTCCCTATACCGTCTCTCTAAAGACAACTTCAAGTCCTCGCCTCCAGCAGCACATCATCCAAAGTCAAAATTCTCTTCTTACTAGCTGTCGACTTGGTCAAGCTTCATTGAGACGCGTGGCGGATCAAAAGCTGACGTTTCAGTGGAAACAAAAATAATAAGTTCGATGCAAAAAAGGAAAGACTTATTTCATCGAATACTATCGCCTGGTTTACAGTCACCATACATTGCTCGACAGACACACAACCAATGCGCCGGCGAAGTAATACTTTCCACTAAAGTAAGAAGTGTCTGATATAGTCCGGCTCAAGATGACCATTTACTCCTCCCAACCATGAAAGCAAGGGCCTAGCAAACAAGCAGAATTATTAAAGCAACCTTCGCTACCTCATTCTATAAGATGCAAAACACCAACTGACACATAGCAAAAATGACGACGAACTTCCAGACTTTCAATCAACTCAAGGCCAATTCGGTACAACATAGGCATGCATAAGCCAAAGAAAAAGAAAACAATAAGGGAGCAACAAAAATATTTTCACAACGAAACAAAAACAAATTAAACCTCACTTGCATATGTAAACAAGTAATAACAAGCAGTGACAGCGAGCTGCGCCATAAAAATAAAAAAATATTCACAGTTAACTGACAAAGTAACTAAAAAAATGGAATAGGGAAACGGCGAAAGATAAAAAAATCCAATAAAGATAAAAGCACCAAAGGAACAACGACAACTTCTCTATCCCAAATTCACTTTCCCATCATGTATTCTGCCGCAAAAAGAAGTATAAAACCATCCAAAAACAGCACCAAATGGGGCAAACCTATGCACTGAAAAAAATACCTGTCGTACCGGTGAAAACGAAAGCTTAAAAAAGAACATTGCACAAAAAACCACAGCAAAAGATGCAAAAATAATTCTCGAAGGAAATGCCCCCAAATCGGTAACATGTACCACACAAACTCCCACGAGCTAACCACCACCAA